>OX377621.1:20083408-20115908 GCA_947397865.1 Polietes domitor
AAATAAAGAGGAGAATATCTGTTGAAAATACTTTAAATTTCATTTATTTATTTTACTTTTGAAATGAGTTTTAATACAAAACTAATAAAGATAAGAGGATGCAATTTTAAGTATTTTTAAGAGATTGTCTCCCGCAAAAAATGTTTGTGAAGGCAAATAATTGCACTTTATGGAGACGTGAATATTTTTCTGAAACAGTGTTTTCTCATCACCCAAAATAACCATAAATATGACCTAAAACAAAGATTTTTTAAAAAATTCGTTTATTATATTTCAAAAACGCATATTGCTGTTGTCATATTCGTGTTCAGCGTCTTTCGAAATAGACTCCAAACTTTCGTGTCTAGCAATTGACTTGCCCCGTGGAAAATTTTGGTCCAGTACGAAAAAAATCAATTTGCAATTTTTTCAACACATTTTTTCACTGGGTACACAATATAGGGTACATTACCCCATTATTACTTTTCTTCCTACATTTATTTATCCGAAAATCGCAGGTGGGATGACCGTTATTTTCCGAACCTATAATCACCCCACTTTGATTTTTTCATATTTGTAGAGAATAAAATAAGCTAAAATACAAAACAAAATAAACAATAAAGATATGTTTTTCAGGATATTCAAGGATTAAAATTATTTTTATTTTTTTTGGTGTCCTTGAACTACAAGGATATTCCTCTTTTCATACAGACTCGGAAGGACGTGATGAAAGCCTGTCAGATGATAGTAATATCGTTAAAATCTGATGACGCGATGTCACGTTATGATATCGCTAAGGAAGCCATCTCCTCACAAAAACGCCATCTTTGGATCACTGTAAAATTGAAACCACGAATTACTTTGAGCTACGCTGTAAACTCTTTTTTACTCGCAACCACTTGTGGTATATACGTGCCAAATTTCATCAAAATAGGAGGGATGAATATCCAAACCTATGATGGATTTACCCAAATTTTACGTTTATTAATATATATTTTTTTAATTTTATTTATGGTACATAAGAATATGGCCGTGTCTTTCAGTGGGCTTAGAGGTTAACAATAACAAAAATTGTTTCTATTTGTGTAGTATACCATTAGCAGCAATTACAAATTGAAAAAGGACGATACATTCGATAAAGCAAACCATTTTTGAAAATAAATATTAGTTTTTTATTTCGCTGGCAAATGATAAGTCCACAAATTTTCTTCAAATACAAAAACATTTGGCAAAAACTTGTGAAAGTGGAAGGATCGTTTTGTTTTTTAAAATTGTAACGCCTCAGGATGATCGACGAAGTCGTTCGAAATATCGGGAACAAAATTGAAAAATAAAATAATAAACAAACATTTCATTTACTTGAGACCTTAAGCCGGACAATAATACAAACCATTAAAATATTTTTTTAAAATATATAGCTTTTAAAAAATCACCCTTTATATTTTTATTTTATTTATTTTTTTTTAATAAAATATTTGTTTTTAAATATATGGCTTTTAAAAAATCACCCTTTATATTTTTATTTTTTTTAATAAAATATTTTGTAATTTCTTTAATTTTTTGTAAAGAAATATTACTTTTGCGAAATAAAAAAAATATTTTTTTAAATATATAGCTTTTAAAAAATCACCCTTTATATTTTTATTTTATTTATTTTTTTTTTATATTTTGTAAATTCTTCCATTTTTTGTAAGGAAATATTACTTTTGCGAAATAAAAAAATATTTTTTTTAAATAAAATATTTTTTAAATATATAGCTTTTAAAAAATCACACTTTATATATTTTTTTTAATAAAATATGTTGTAATTTCTTTCATTTTTTTGTAAGGAAATATTACTTATGCGAAATAAAAAAAATATTTTTTTAAATAAAATATTTTTTTAAATATATAGCTTTTAAAAAATCACACTTTATATTTTTATTTTTTTTTAATAAAATATTTTGTAAATTCTTTCATTTTTTGTAAGGAAATATTACCTTTGCGAAATAAAAAAAATATTTTTTTTAATAAAATATTTTTTTTAAATATATAGTTTTTAAAAAATCACACTTTATATTTTTATTATTTTTTTTTAATAAAATATGTTGTAATTTCTTTCATTTTTGTAAGGAGATGTTACTTTTGCGAAATAAAAAAAAATATTTTTTTTTTAAATAAAATATTTTTTTAAATATATAGCTTTTAAAAAAATACCCCTTATATTTTTATTTTATTTATTTTTTTAATAAAATATTTTGTAAATTCTTTCATTTTTTGTAAGGAAATATTACTTTTCCGAAATAAAAAAAATATATTTTTTTAAATAAAATATTTTTTTTTATATATAACTTTTAAAAAATAACACTTTATATTTTTATTTTTTTTAATAAAATATGTTGTGATTTCTTTCATTTTTTGTAAGGAAATATTACTTTTGCGAAATAAAAAAAAATATTTTTTTTTTAAATATATAGCTTTTAAAAAATCACCCTTTATATTTTTATTTTATTTATTTTTTTAATATTTTGTAAATTCTTTCATTTTTTGTAAGGAAATATTACTTTTGCGAAATAAAAAAATATTTTTTTAAATAAAATATTTTTTTAAATGTATAGCTTTTAAAATATCACACTTTATATTTTTATTATTTTTTTTAATAAAAAATGCTGTAATTTCTTTCATTTTTTGTAAGGAAATATTACTTTTGCGAAATAAAAAAAATATTTTTTTTAGATAAAATATATTTTTTTAATATATAGCTTTTAAAAAATCACCCTTTATATTTTTATTTAATTATTATTTTATTTAAAAAAATATATTTCTTTTAAATAAAATATTTTTTTTAATAAAATATTCATACCATTGCATATATCAAAACGGATAAAGTGTGACCTAGACCATTATCATACTTCTGGGACACATGTACTTCCACACGAAGTACCTTAACTTCTACATTTATCCATAGATTGTCTTTAACTATACCTTGTATTCTTCGTTAAGATGCCATCTATTAAAAAATAAATTATTTGGCGACTAATATCGTCTTCGAGCTTAGATCGTTAAAACCCATCGACAAAATATTTAATAGTGAAATAAATTATTTTTTTGTTGAATCATGTTGTTTTTCGTTAAAATTAATAAAAAATAAAAATTTTATGCCAGTTCAAAACATTGTAATATTAAGATTTTTGAGAAAAACCAAAAATGTCATAAAACTTAAAAAATACAGCAATAAACAGAAGGCAAGAAATATGACTGACTGTAAATATACGATTGGACTAAACGGTGACCATTTGCATATATTACGATCAGCAAGAAGATCATAGTCATTCTAATGCAAATCGATGAATTTAGCCAAAAAAAAAAAAAACACAAAATCGATTAAGATATACAGCATTCGGATACACTTGAAACAAAACAACAAGAACCGCGTCGATTTCGACGTGTTAATCAGACTGAGGATGATGATTAAACAGCGTCGAGGGGGGGATAGATGGAGAGGAAAAGAGAGAAGAGAAAGACAAAAGCTTGTCCCAGAAACACAGTTAAATTAAAATATTCAAAATAATGTATGAAAACCATACGCTCGCTCCTACATATGCAAATAAATATATGTGTGTGAAAACGAAGAAGAAGAAGATGATGACGATGATGATATGAAATAAATAAATAAAAACCAATAACTTCAGGCGCATTTATCAGATGTTTTCACTTTATAAAAAGTGTACATATGTACGTACAATGTATCCTATGGATACACATACATACATATAGATATGTATGGCTGGGTTAACTGAAATGTACGTGTGTGTGCGCTGCATCAATGCATTAAATAGATAAATATATAAATAAATTATTTAATTATAAATATGTATATATGTATGTACATGTCTACATATGTTCATACGTATGTATTGCATTATATATATGTATTTGTAATATGCATCATGAGGATTTTTTATTTTTTGGCAAAATAAATAACAACAACAACTGATAACTACAGCTACAACTACATCGACAACAACAACAACAACAACAGGCAACAGCAGTATCTGTGTGGGTTACTTTCAACTTTTTTGTGGAATTTTCGTCGCAGAAAGCCAAATTATTTTAAGACCGGTTTTGTAGATTTCGTTTCGTTTTCGTTTTTGTTTCATGATTTCGAATACAATATTCACATGTACTATGTACATACATACATATGTTTGTTTGTTTGTATGTCTGTACACAATACTAGTGCTGTTGATTTTTTATTAATGTATCTACATATATAGCATTCAATGTGGGTAACCGCAACTGTAGCATGCAGAAAACAATCTAAAACAACATCGAATTTAGTTTTTCAAAATGACGAAAGTATGTATTGGAATGAGTGATATGACAAGACTTACAACTAATTTAGACAGACCGACTAGGAAACAAGTAAAAACGGCATTTAGTTCGGCCGGGACGAACTTTATATACCCTCCACCGTGGATTGCATTCCACAGAGGCTGTCGATTTTCGTAGAAGTGCAGTAATATTACAGGAAAATATGATTTTTTAATATAGCCAAACCAAAACAAATATAGAAAAATTATTTTATAAATAAATTTAATATGTTTATTATTTTAAACCAAAAGTACAAATTTTGAAAATGCATTATCTCACGTATATAGTGCAAAATAACCTAACTTCATGATTCAACCAATTTTTGTCGTAAAAGTAAAAAAGTACGAATTTGGAAAAATCTTTTTATTTTGCGTGTCTATGCAGTCAGAGGAATGTATACACCGAATTCCATGATTCTAGCTGCGGCCATTTGGTTGGTACCATTTTTATCCCCTTTTCCATTTTACCCCCTTAAGAGAACGACTTTCTAAAATCTCTTTATTTTACGTGTCTACGCAATTAGAGGGATGTGCACACCGAATTTCATCATTCTAGCTGTAGTCGTTTAGTTGGTACTATTTTTATCCCTCTGTACCCATTGTATCCCTTGAAAGTACGAATTTGGAAAACACTTTTATTTTTCGTGTCTACGCAGTCATAGGAAAGTATATTCCGAATTTCATGACTCTAGCTGTGGTCATTTGGTTGGTACTATTTTTATCCCCTTTTTCCATTTTAACCCCAAAAAAATACGAATTTCGAAAAATCCGTTTATTTTACGTGTCTACGCAATCAGAGGAATATATACACCGAATTTCATTATTCTAGGTGCAGTGTTTGGTGTGTACCACTTTTATCCCTCTATTCCCATTTTATCCCTTAAAAGTAGGAATTTGGAAAAAATACTTTTATATTATGTATCTACTCAATTGGAGGAATGTACACACCGAATTTCGTGTTTCTAGCTATTGTCGTTTAATATGTACCATTTTTATCCCTTTTTGCCCCATTTCACCCCCTACGCATAAAAATTACTTTGTTGTAGGGGGAATGTGCATTCCAAATATCAAGTAAGTACAAGCAGACATATTGAAATGCTTAAATATTGTAAAATATTAGGGGGTATTATGGGTATTTTAAGTC
This sequence comes from Polietes domitor, assembly GCA_947397865.1. NCBI lineage: Eukaryota > Metazoa > Arthropoda > Insecta > Diptera > Muscidae > Polietes > Polietes domitor. The sequence goes on from OX377621.1 coordinate 20,088,884, forward strand.
CTTGTGAGGGAAAACTGTTTCCCTCTGGACCACAGTTATAATCCCCATCAATCTACGACTATAAAACGCATTTATGGACAATTTGGACGTCCTAGATCCTTTCCTTTAGATGCTAGCGTGCTTTCAACAGAAGGACGTACAGGCATGGCTAGATTGTCTTAGAATGTTATGACGATCAAGAATATATTTACTTTATAGAGTATCAGGTCGATATTTCCATCCTGGAGGTGGATGGTATAACAACACTGTAAAAAGCTGATTTGACTATGCAACAACAATTTTGTCGAAGAGTCATGTATAATATTTTCTGATGTATTTTGGCTTTCTAAACTTGAAAACGATATTAAAAAAGTAAGGTAATTTTTTTCAACAAGTTTTTACTAAAATTCCAATTTTCGGCGATGGTACCTTAAATATTTGTACTCTCATTTTGGAAATATATGTCCGATAACACCTAGTTATATGTTAAATTAAAGGTTCTCATGATGGCTGCAAATATTACGAATTACAACTTCACATAGAAACAGTGCTTCAGGAACAAAATTCAAAAATTTGGAAACAAATATTTTTTTTCACGAAAAAATAGAAAAAAATCGGAAAAAATATTTTTTTTATTTTTTAGTAGCTAATATTTAAGTGAAAAATCAATGTTTGTTTGTGAAAAATCTATTCATATATGCAGAAGTTATTATGCTCTTTGTAGACGCAAAAGATTTTTTGAATCTTAATTTTTTAAATATTTTTTGCGAAATGATTGCTGTCTAAATGTGGATAGAGAAAGTTGAAATAAATGCAATAGCAACCGCGAAATTTAGATGACTACATATGTGCATACTAACTGGCATAGTGGTCTAAGTCACACTTTATCCGTTTTGAGATATGCATTAGTTTGTATTTGAGTCAATCGAAGCACAAATTTTTTTCTTAGAATATCTTACTAATATATCAAACTGTTATAAAAAATCGACAACGTTGTTACCTTTAAGGGAACCACTACTTTCAGAGGATGCACTAACTTAGACCACTTTCATTCTTTTCAAAATTGAAAAAATTATTAAAAAATATTGTTTTTTAATTCTCAAAAGTAATATTTCCATAACAAAAATTAAAGAAAGCACAAAATATTTTATTTCGAAAAATAAAATAAAATAAATATATAAATATTTACAGGTTATATCACCACACATCAATGTCAGTGGATATAGTCTGACTTAGACCACTTTCAGACTAACACTAAAGACAATTAAATAAAATAAAATGGGAAATGTCACTGTAGCGGTACATTTTTTATAAATGTCGAAAAGAAAAGTTCTTAAATTAAAGATCTGATTAAAGTAAAGACAAAAATTGGCATATCACTTTTTTTTTTTGGATTTTTGATTTAGACGAATTTTAAACCTAGTATTTTGTTTGTATAAGTTGGCGTGTAATTTTGCTATTTAAGTGTGAAGAGCTTTGGTGACCGGCATTTTTTCGTAGAACATTTTAATCCTTAAATCTCCTTTTTGAAATTACTTTTTTGGCCCATACAAAGAGGAGGAGGGTTAAGATCCTCCACAAAAATGATCCTCATAAAATTCCACAATATAGTTGTGACAATAAAAATTCTCTCAGATATTATCTTACAACATTTTTATACCCTACACCTTCAGGATGGGGGTATATTCACTTTGTCATTCCGTTTGTAACACCTTGAAATATTCATCGGAGATATATTCCGGGTCGTGGTAAAATTCTAAGACGATATAGCCATGTCCGTCTGTCTGTCTGTTGAAAGCACGATAGCGGCCGAACGAAATGAGCTAGGAGGTTCAAATTTTTCCTAAATGTATCTTATGGTTGTAGATCGGTTGGGAAATCGGACCAGAGGGAAAAATTTTTCCCTCACAAGGACTGAAAATACCCCTAATATTTAGAGAATTTCAGCATGTTTTATGAACTTATTAGCTTGTATTTACTTGATATTTGCAATGCGCATTCCCTTTATAGCATAAAAGGGCACCATAGAGTGATTTTTATTTGTAGGGGGCGAAATGGGACAAAAAGGGATAAAAATCGTGCCTATCAAACGACAACAGATAGAAACACGAAATTTGGCGTGTACATTCCTCTAATAGAGTAGATACATGATATAAAAGTATTTTTTCTAAATTCGTACTTTTAAGGGGTTAAATTGGGATAGGGGGATAAAAATAGTACCAACCTAACGGCTGCACCTAGAATAATGAAATTCGATATATACATTCATCTGATTGCGTAGACACGTAAAATAAAAGATCTTTCCAAAATTCGTACTTTTTGGAGTTCAAATGGAAAAAGGGGATAAAAATAGTACCTACTAAATGACAGCAGCTAGAATCATGAAATTCGGAGTATACATTCCTCTGACTGCGTAGACACGAAAAATAAATTGTTTTTTCCAAAATTCGTACTTTTAGATGTCGTATTCTTGAGGGGGCAAAATTGGAAAAGGGGGATAAAAATGGTACCAAAAAAATGGCCGCTGATAGAATCATGGAATTCGGTGTATACATTCTGACTATGAAGGGAAAAAGGGTTTTTTCGAAATTTGTACATTTGGGCGGAGAATGGGGCGAGTGGGGATATCTTTAAAATTTATACTTTTCTTATTACTTTGTCTGTATCTGAAAATGCTTCTTTCTAATGGCGACTGACAATCGCCTAATATTTAGGCATGTTCACTTTCACAATTTCAGCATTTTATTTATATATAGTAGTCGATTTTAAACAGTGCGCATAAGTATACATTATAGTTTGAAATAGTAAACAAATATAGTAATGTGCATAAAAATATCACAATTTTTGTAATATGGTTTTGTGCTTCTATGTAAAGTCGACATTTTTAATCTGCTGGTAATACTGTGGAATGCACTCCGTGGTGGAGGGTATATAAGATTCGGCCCGGCCGAACTTAACGCCTTCTTACTTGTTTTTATTTAATATGATGCTCCTTTCGAACAAAAAATGAAAACTTTGACCCACTGTAAAACGAAACTCAGACCAGCTGGACTATAAGTTTATTCCACAAAACTGTTCTTCTCTACACGCCCTTTCAGAATTATAGGGTCGCTATTCTACGAATTTTCTTCAATTCGCACTCTACGTAAGCGTGTTGCGAAATTTAGTCACAATAGCCCGAATAGCCGCTTCAGTGGGTCGATTAAACTGACCATAAAATGGAAGCGCGCATTTTGATAATAAAATTCAATAATTTGACAACGCTTGCAAATTATTGAATTTTGTTTGTAAGACGATTCATGGTTAAATTATAGACCAAACTGAACATGTTTGACAGTGAAACAAAACACGAAACGTGTGTCAGCTGTTTAAACCAGTGTTGCCAAAAAGATAATAGCTAAAAATCACACTTTATTGCTCTCATACAAATGGCGTTCACGATTTTCACCGAATTGAATTGTAGTGGAGTAGAAAGTGTAGGGTATCATATAGTCGGCCCCGACCGACTTTAGCCTTTCCTTATTTCTTTTTTCTCTTTTTGTTGCATAGTGCAATTATTGGCTACAATAAGTTTTTTGTTTTGCAGAATTAAAATGGTCAAATGTTATAGAATTTGGAACGCTTCTGACCACTGTGCGACGGTAACGATGGTACTTTTTGCTGTAGATTTAATATTTCAATCAACTGCCAACAACATGGTATATGTATGTTGTGAAGTAACACCTTGATTAAGGATATAATTCAATTACCACAACACAGAGTAACCGGGTATCCGAATACTGATAATCCTATAGTTCTCACCATTGTGGTATGTATGCACATACATGTATGTATGTATGTACGCACATATCATCCCCGCTTTGGGAGTATTTTTGTTTTTGGACAACAAACAAATATAAATACAAACAAATGTACTTTTGCCCGAACATATGTAGATATTGTGTGATGTTGTTGTATTGTTGTATTCCGATCGATACGTTTACATTCTGCACTTGACACGTTAAAGAAATTCTTTTACGGTGTTGGTGTTGGCGGTGCTGGAACTGATAATGTTAAGTACACAAAAAACGAAAACTATCTTCTGCGTTGGTATGTATGGCTATCTGTAAGGTACATATGTATGTATGTTTGTATGTATGGATGGTATCAATAGACTTTCACAAGTCGTTCAAGTTCATGGGAGAGCAACAAACAGCGCGCCGTACACAAATCACGTTTATTTTTACAATCGATAGTTGGTTGGTTGTCCAAAATTGTCTACATAACACAAGAGGGGCTCCTCGGGATGTGAATAAATGTGAATGAATAGTTGGGGGCTGTTTTTGGGTTGTTTGGCGCTGACGTCAACGTCAACGTCGACGTCAACGTTGCCATTGTCAAAAGCCGGTTGATTAGGAGGCCTACGCTATGTATGTTGTATGTGTTTGTACCGTCATTTGTATGAATGTACATATGTCTGGCTGTCTGGTCTGGTCGGATCTGTCAGTCCTGCCCGTCCATTCGTCCGTTCGTATTCGTATGTATTTATGATGAGGAGGAATAACAAACTTTCTATTGTTCTTTTGCCCATAACGGCAGAGCACAGCACAGCGCCGCGCACCGCGCACCGTGTACCGTGAGAGAGCGAGTGAGCGAACATATGAGTGCGAGAGAGAGTGAGTGTGTGAGTGATAAAAACACAGAACACTGATAACAGTAACGAGTTTGACACGATTTCCATTTTGCTGTTGTTGTTGCTGCTGCCGCTGTTGTCTTCTTTAAAGCGAAGGCCCGCTGTGTGTCAATGAACTCGGTTAAACCAATTTTTTTTTATTTTCTTCTTATTTACAGAGCTGTGCTGTGCTGTTTACTTCTTACGTGAGGAGTTGATGGCAGCCGCTCAAGCTGTTGCTGTTGCGGTGGTTTGGCTACTGATTGATATTGGACATATAAATATATGAATGTATCGTACGCATAAGTAAGGTGTGGTTGTAATACGGGCTACAAGCTCATAAATATGTTTGTATATACTCGCATATGTCCGTATAAGTACAAAAGTATGTGCATATGAACGAATATGTATGTATGTAGTACGTCACTTGGACCAGTTTTTTGCAAACTACATTCCGCCGCCGCCGCTACTTTAGTCTTAAGTAGTCTTTCGATAGCATTGTTTTTTGCATAAATATCTCAACAATTTCCTCAAAACGTCTCTTTTTGTGCTTTCAAAAAAAAACTCCTCCATGCTACGGAGGGGAGTGGTATTTTCATATTGTCATAGTGTTTGTAACACTGAGATATTCATCGAAATTCTCCCTGTAATTATCCGGTTACATTTCAATTCCAAATGAAAACTCACAATTTCGCAAGGATTTTTAAAATTTGTAATAAGCTTTTAAAAAATCCATCGGAAATTCGCAATTTGAATTTGAAATTTCCAATTATATTTTAGAATTTTCGCAATAAAAGTTTGAGTTCAGATTGAGACGTAAATTTTGTTCTTTTTGGAATTGAAAATTAAATTAATTTCAATCGAAAATGTTTCAATTGGATTTTTTCTCAATTTGATGTGTGTAAATTCTCATATTTAGATGCAATTTTCTTAATATGAAATATAAATTCTCAACTACAATTAAAATTGAAATCCTCAATTTCAATGGGAATTTTCTCAATTTGAAATGTGTTTTAATTGGAATTTTTAAAATGACAATTCACACTATTAACTGAAAATTTCTCTCTATATGAATTGTAAAGGGTGATTTTTTAGCTATTCTCTTTTTGGCAACACTTGATTTAAACAGCTGACGCACGTTTCGTTGTTGTTGTTGTTGTAGCAGCTTTTAGAGGGAGCTGAGGTGATAATCCTTAAGTCTGAATTGTACTACACTTCGTTCCGGCATGTATCCGATTATCGCGGGAACCTTTGTTCATCATCGTTCTCATGTTGTCCGGCTGTTATTTTGCATCTTCTTCAAGATTGATGTTAATGTTAAGGGAATGGGATGTTAATCGAGTTGTACCCCTATCCTCCACTAGGGGCGCTGCATTTTTTATGTTATGTATCGCTAATGGCTATTAGTTTCTTCCCTGGACCTTGGAGCAATCGAAATGACTATTTTTATGGGAAAGTGTGTTTGGATGAGAAAATTGGCTGCAGAAACTCTTATTTTATGATGAAAAGTGAAAATTTTTTGATGTTGAATTTTCCCAGTGCGCCGGCCGGGAATCGAACTCAGCACCTTCAGATTGCAAGACGCGCACACTTCCACTGAGCTATGAAGGCCACACGCACGTTTCGTGTTTGGTTTCACTGTCAAACATCTTCAGTTTGGTCTATAATTTAACCATGAATCGTCTTACAAACGAAGAACGCTTGCAAATTATTAAATTTTATTATCAAAATGCGTGCTCTGTTAAGAAAGTTCATCGCGCGCTTCCATTTTATGGTCGACCCACTGAATCGGCTATTCGGGCTATTGTGACTAAATTTCGCACCAAATTTACATTGTGGGACATTAAACCGCCAACACGCTTACGTAGAGTGCGAACTGAAGAAAATATCGCAGCTGTATCGGCCAGTGTTAATGATGACCATCAATTATCGATTCGTCGCCGTTCGCAGCAATTGGGCCTCTGTTACTCAAAAACGTGGAAATGCCAAAATTGGACTAAGCGGATGGACCATTTGAGGCGCAGTCAAGGTCATCAATTTGCATGAAATAATCTTCAAACATTAAATTATATGGACCGTACTATCGATTCAAATAAAGATTTCATGCATTTTTCTGAATTTTATGTGTTTTTGTTTTTGAAAAACTTTCCTATAGCTTTTAAAAAAATCACCCTTTAGTAGTGGATTTTTTTGAAAATGAAATGTGAATTTTCAATTATAATTAAAGTGTTTGTAAATATGAAAATTAAAATTTTCGATTTTGTGTATTGTTGACCTTTTGTTTTATTAATTCTCTTTTGTATTTGTTCAGCATGAGGCCATAGGAAAAACTGGTGTTGTTTGTTTTATTTTATTTTATTTTTCCCGAAAAATTTTCACAAATTCTATAGAAAACGTTTTTAATGAATTTTTCTCAATGTTTTGTTTTTTCTTTTGTTTTTTATTTTGGTCTGTAATCAATATTTGATTTGAACTGGGCTATTCTCCTGACTCTAGACCATTTTTTACAACTTCAATTCGAATTTTCTCATACTGAAGTAAATTCTCAATTACAATTATAATTTGAATTGACAATTTTGAATTTCTTTTAAATTTTCTCAATTTAAATTAGAATTTTGTTATTATGTTTGGATTTTTTCAATTTAAAATAAAAATATCCACAATTTTAAAGGTCAACAATAAATACAACTAACGAAAATTGGAATTTTAATTAAAAATAACAAAAAATGTATCCATAAAAAATATAATGTTGATTTTATGTATTGTTCCATATTTAAAGAAAAATTAAAATATGATTTAAATAAAAGAAAAGATATGATTTACAAAATCTTTTCCAAGAGTATCATAATTTCTACGTTTATCCATAGATTTTTTATATATTAAACTAGTAAATCAAAAAAAAAAAAATTTTTTTTCAAATCCATGCTTTATGCAAGCAGAATTCTATTGGGCCTAAAAATTCTTTTTTAGTTATCTTTTTTAGAAAGAAAAATTACTGCGTTATCAGGAGCAGAAATAATAGATTTTTAATTTGTGGTTTGTATGGGAGGTACCACGCCCCTTTGTACAATCCCGCCCATATTTGCAGCAGCACTTACAACATGCACACCAAACCGACGTACCAAATTTTGTTTAAATACCGTTATCAGGAGCAGAAATAATAGATTTTTAATTTGTGGTTTGTATGGGAGGTACCACGCCCCTTTGTCCAATTGGTCAAAATTTTCCATTTCCTTGTATTGTCATCGAAAATGATTAAGTGTGCAAAATTTGAGCAAAATTGGTTGAGAAAAAAGCTTTCAAAAATTGATTTCAAATTTTGTGGCACACAAACATATATAGAAAGTAACCTTATATAAAGCATGGAAAAAGAAATATTTTTCCCATTTTTCTTCTAATTATATGCTTTTTTCGTGCCAGCAAAAATAGACTTTTTTGAAAAAAAAAATCCCAAAATTTTAAAAACTTCTCCTAAAACACTGTTTCCACACTGAAAGTGTAATTCGCAATATTTGTAGCCATTATGAGTAGCTTAAATTTATCATATGAAAGGTTTTTATCGGACTTATATTTCCAAAATGAGAGTAAAAATATTTAAATTACCTTCGCCGAAAAGTGGAATTTTAGTAAAAAAAATGATAAAAAAATTTACTATAAAAGTTTAAGAAAATACCATAAAATTTTAAAAAAATTACCATAAAATTTTTTAAAAAAATTACCATAAAATTTTTTTAATATCGTTTTCGAGTTTAGAACAAAATTTTTGTTCATAGTGTTATTTATAAAAAAAAAATAAAAATATCTCTGTAACACTATTAATTCGTTATTGGACTTATATTTCCAAAATGAGAGTAAAAATATTTAAAGTCCCTTCGCCGAAAAGTGGAATTTTAGTAAAAAAAAAATAATAATAAAAAAATTTACCAAAAAAGTTAAAAAAAACCATAAAATTAAAAAAAATACAATAAAATTTAAAAAAATACCATATTTTTTTTTAATATCGTTTTCGAGTTTAGAACAAAATGTTTGTTTCATATTTATACAAAAAAAAAATAAAAATATCTCTGTAACAATATTAATTCGTTATGTGACTTACATATATTTCCAAAATGAGAGTAAAAAAAATTTAATTCGCCGAAAATTGTAATTTTAGAAAAAAAATAAATTTTTTTAATATCGTCTTCGAGTTCAGAAAGCCTTCGACACATTTTTTGTTGAAATAATGATGTTAATTGTGTAAAAATATTAATTTGTTGAAGGAATTTATTTTTATACACTCCACGAGAGTATTATGTCTTTGTGCATTTGTTTGTAACACCCAAAAGGAAGAGAGATAGACCCATTGTTAATTCTCGGATCGGTATGATCGTCTTAGAATCACTTTTTGAATCGATTTAGAAATGTCCGCCTGTCCATCTATTGTTGTAATCACGATATAGGTCGCAATTGTAGCCAGAACCTAATGAAACTTTGCACAACGAAGTTTTTCGAGATAAGGACAAACGCTATTTAATTTGAATAAAATCGTTTCAGATTTAGATATAGCCCCTATACGAATTTCACTCCCGATTTGACTCTTTTCACTTATTTTAACAGAGTTTCTTCAACATTGGGAAAACATCTTATATTTCAACTAGAAACACCTGTGGTGAAAATGTGTTAGATCGGTTCAGATTTATATATAGCTGCCATACAAATTTTGCTCCCGATTTGACTATTTCCGCTCTAGAAACCAAATATTTTTACAGATCTTCTTCAAATTTGGCAAAATATCTTATACTTCCACAAGAAACACCCATGGTGAATATAGGTCAGATAGGTTCAGATTTATATATAGCTCCCTAACAAATTGCACTCCTGATTTCACTTTTTCGACTGAATAAACCTTATTTTTTAACAGATCTTCTTAAAATTTGGCAAAATATCTTATACTTCCACAAGAAACACTCATGGTGAATATAGGTCAGATCGGTTCAGATTTATATATAGCTCTCTAACAAATTTCACTCCTGATTTCACTTTTTCGACTCAATAAACCTCATATTTTAACAGATCTTCTTCAAATCTTGCAAAATATCTTATATTTCAACTAGAAACACCCGTGGTGAAAATGGCCCAGATCGGTTCAGATTTACATATAGCTCCCATTCAAATTTCGCTCCCGATTTGACTTTTTTTGACTCTAGAAACCACATATTTTATGAGATTGTCTTCAAATTTGGCAAAATATCTTATATTTCTACTAGAAACACCCATGGTGAAAATGGCCCAGATCGGTTCAGATTTACATATAGCTCTCCTACAAATTTCATTCCCGATTTGACTTTTTCCGCTCAAGACACCACATATTTTATCAGATTGTCTTCAAATTTGGCAAAATATCTTATACTTCCGCAAGAAACACCCATGGTGAATATAGGTCAGATCGGTTCAGATTTATATATAGCTCACTCCTGATTTCACTTTTTCGACTCAATAAACCTCATATTTTAACAGATCTTCTTCAAATCTTGCAAAATATCTTATATTTCAACTAGAAACAGCCATGGTGAAAATGGTTCAGATCGGTTCAGATTTACATATAGCTCCCATACAATTTTCGCTCCCAAATTTTCCGCTCTAAAATCCACATATTTTAACAGAGTTTCTTCAAAATTGGGAAAACCACCTTATATTTCAACTGGAAACATCTGTGGTGAAAATGTGTTAGATCGGTTCAGATTTATATAGCTCCCATACAAATTTTGCTCCCGATTTGACTATTTCCGCTCTAGAAACCACATATTTTTACAGATCTTCTTATAATTTGGCAAAATATCTTTTACTTCCACAAGAAACACCCATGGTGAATATAGGTCAGATCGGTTCAGATTTATATATAGCACTCTAACAAATTTCACTCCTGATTTCACTTTTTCGACTCAATAAACCTAATATTTTAACAGATCTTCTTCAAATCTTGCAAAATATCTTATATTTCAACTAGAAACACCCATGGTGAAAATGGACCAGATCGGTTCAGATTTACATATAGCTCTCCTACAAATTTCATTCCCCATTTGACTTTTTTTGACTCTAGAAACCACATATTTTATGAGATTGTCTTCAAATTTGGCAAAATATCTTATATTTCTACTAGAAACACCCATGGTGAATATGGGTCTGATCGGTTCAGATTTATATATAGCTCCCTAACAAATTGCACTCCTGATTTCACTTTTTCGACTCAATAAATCTCATATTTTAACAGATCTTCTTTAAATCTTGCAAAATATATTATATTTCAACTAGAAACACCCATGGTGAAAATGGCCCAGATCGGTTCAGATTTACATATAGCTCCCATTCAAATTTCGCTCCCGATTTGACTTTTTTTGACTCTAGAAACCACATATTTTATGAGATTGTCTTCAAATTTGGCAAAATATCTTATATTTCTACTAAAGGGTGATTTTTTAAGAGCTTGATAACTTTTTTTTAAAAAAAAAACGCATAAAATTTGCAAAATCTCATCGGTTCTTTATTTGAAACGTTAGATTGGTCCATGACATTTACTTTTTGAAGATAATTTCATTTAAATGTTGACCGCGGCTGCGTCTTAGGTGGTCCATCCGCTTAGTCCAATTTTGGCATTTCCACGTTTTTGAGTAACAAAGACCCAATTGGTGCGAACGGCGACGAATCGAAAATTGGTGGTCATCATTAACACTGGCCGATACAGCTGCGATATTTTCTTCAGTTCGCACTCTACGTAAGCGTGTTGGTGGTTTAATGTCCAACAATGTAAATTTGGTGCGAAATTTAGTCACAATAGCCCGAATAGCCGCTTCAGTGGGTCGATTAAACTGACCATAAAATGGAAGCGCGCAATGAACTTTCTTAACAGAGCACGCATTTTGATAATAAAATTCAATAATTTGCCATGTCTGAAATCCCACGTGATCTGTCAAATACTAATGCATGAAAATCCTAACCTCAAAAAAATCACTCTTTACCACCCTGATTATGGTGTGAATTGTATCCTACGTGGCGTAGCATACAGCACAGTTTCGTTTAGGCCAAACTAAATGCCATCGGTGCACAATTTGCCTTGTTTGTGGCCTTTGAAAAAGGAATCATTCATTTGAAACAACCAACAAAACCAACAAACCCACCAACATCATACATAAGCACCAGCACCAGGTTGTCCACACTTGGTGCCAGTAATCAATTAACGATATCGCAATATAAATTCCATACATTATTGCCAATCACAGCAGCAACAACAACCTGGCACTGCACTGGCAATTATTATGATATGCATTGCAACACCATCTTCCATCTATCTATAAATACAAGTCTGTACATATGTATGTATGTATGTGGTGTGGTGTGGTATGTGGTGCTTATAAAAAATCCAAAACCGTGTGTATTACAACTTCAAATTGTGTGAAATAAACCACCAACTCACACACACACATCCATACACTGTGAGATAAATTGGCATTACGATGATGACCACAAAACAATAAATACTGACGTTCAAACATACCTCCACACAACTACATGCATACATACATACTTGCATTCACACTAATGCAAGTGGAAAACTGCATCATAATGAAAGTGAAATGCGAAATGCAATGCAATGCACTGCTTGCTAGCTGGCTGGCTGGCTGGCTTGGCTGACAGCAGTTACCAGATACTACGATAGTCAAGTGCACAACGCCAACAAACGAACCAAGCAACCAACGAAGAACCAGCCGAGTCGAGCCAAGCCAGCCAGTCAGCCAGCAACCAACCATGCAACTATCAAATAACAAACAAACATCGGCGGCCACAACATCTACGACTACCAACTACCAACTCTAACTACTGTAACTGCGACTGTAGCGCACACAAATGAACTGAACTGAGAGACGACGACATGGACAATTATCTCAATTGTTGTTGTTGCCAATCGTTCGTTCGTTGGTCCAACACTTTTATTTTTATTTGGCAAAAAGCAAAACAGGCCACATATTCGCACTCGCGCGCCGACTTTGTTGGCATTTTTGTTGATTGATAATGATTTGTTTATTTTTATTTTTAAATTTAAATTTAAAAGTTTCCAGTTTTGTTTTTCATTTTCGGTTTTTTTTTTCAACTCGAAACATTCATCATTAAACATAGCAAAACTTCGATTTACGAAAAGTTTTTCAAGTCGGCCGGTTTTGCTACAAAAATGTTCAAATTTCACTGGTACGTACGTGCATACGTATCTATGCAAACTAATAAATCACGCTTGCAAATGGAAAATTTAGAGGTTTTCGTGGGTAATCCTAATAATTAACATTTCATTTTTTTTGGATTTTAAGCAAATTTAGTTCAAATCTTCAAGAAATTATTAAAGATTAGGGTAATAAAGAATTTTAATTTAATTCCTATTGTTTTATATAGTTTACTAGCAGTAACCTGCTGCTTCGCACGCGAAAAAGTCAGTATTTGTTATTAGTTTTATCCGTCTCTGTTTTAGAATAGTATTAATTTGATTTTCTTTTCTAAAATAGTAAATTGGAAACATAGCACTAATATTTTTATTTTTTCACTGAACCAACACTCAGGGGATTTCCCCTATAAATGCAGTACATTGCGTTGGTGAAAGGAAGATCAGATCAGATCAGATCATATACAGTCAAAGGAATGTGCTTGTCGATGTGCACTGTTTTAGCTGAACTCCCTTTGTATATATGTTTTTTATTATTTTCTACCCAGTTTTTAACAAAAAATTACAACCGCCGAGACTCTTAAACCATTTTAATGGCGCTTCCAGATTCTAGCTGTAATCCTAATGCTGGTACCATTTTTATCCCTTTTTGGTCCCGCTGTTAAAAGTACAAATTTTGAAAAATCCATTTATGTTGCAAGTCTACGTTGTCAGGGGAATTTACGCACCAAAATTCACGACTATAGCATAATATTTTAGTTGGTACTATTTTTATCCCTTTGTGTCCCGCACACATCTTATAGATATAAATTTCGAAAAAATTCCATTAGGATTTGCGCTTCTAAAGGGTGATTTTTTAAGAGCTTGATAACTTTTTTTAAAAAAAACGCATAAAATTTGCAAAATCTCATCGGTTCTTTATTTGAAACGTTAGATTGGTCCATGACATTTACTTTTTGAAGATAATTTCATTTAAATGTTGACCGCGGCTGCGTCTTAGGTGGTCCATCCGCTTAGTCCAATTTTGGCATTTCCACGTTTTTGAGTAACAGAGACCCAATTGGTGCGAACGGCGACGAATCGAAAATTGGTGGTCATCATTAACACTGGCCGATACAGCTGCGATATTTTCTTCAGTTCGCACTCTACGTAAGCGTGTTGGTGGTTTAATGTCCAACAATGTAAATTTGGTGCGAAATTTAGTCACAATAGCCCGAATAGCCGCTTCAGTGGGTCGATTAAACTGACCATAAAATGGAAGCGCGCAATGAACTTTCTTAACAGAGCACGCATTTTGATAATAAAATTCAATAATTTGCAAGCGTTGTTCGTTTGTAAGACGATTCATGATGAAATGTCAAAGCATACTGAGCATCTTTCTCTTTGACACCATGTCTGAAATCCCACGTGATCTGTCAAATACTAATGCATGAAAATCCTAACCTCAAAAAAATCACTCTTTACCTTGACAGAGGAATTTACACACCAAATTTCACGACTATAGCTGCAATACTTAAATTAGTACCATTATTATTCCTTTCTGTCCCTCGTAACCCTTAAAAGTACAAATTTTGAAAAATCCAATTTTAAAGCGCTTATTCACGTTCAGAGGAATTTACATACCAAATTTCACGATTCTTGCTATTATAATTAAGTTGGTACTATTTTTATCCCTTTTTGTCCCGCTAACCTCTTATAAGTATAAATTTCGAAAAATCCAATTTTACTGCTCTTCTACATGGTCATAAGAACTTACACATCAAATTTCTGGATTCTAGCTGCAATACTTTAGTTGGTACCATTTTTATCCCTTTTTCCCCGCGCAACCCTTAAAAGTACAAAAAGCATTTATATTCCGCTTCTATGTGGTGAGAGGAATTTACACACCAAATTTCGCGACTATAGCTGCAATACTTAAATTAGTACTATTTTCATCCCTTTTTGTCCCTCGCAACCCTTAAAAGTACAAATATTGAAAAATCCAATTTTAACGCGCTTCTACATGGTCAGAGGAATGTACATACCAAATTTCACGATTCTAGCTACAATACTTTAGTTGGTACCATTCTTATCCCTTTTTGTCCCGCTCACCTCTTATAAGTACTAATTTCGAAAAATCTATTTATATTGCAAGTAAATATCGATTTTCACGATTCTAGCTGCAATTCTTAAATTGGTACCATTTTTATCCCTTTTTGTCCAGCTCACCCCTTATAAGTACAAATTTCGAAAAATCCCTATTTGTAGCTCGTCTGCATGGTAATTGCGAGGAACACACCGAATTTCATGTTTCTAGCTACTGCCGTTTAGTCAGGACGAAGTATCGATGTTTATCCCTTTTTGTTCTTAGTCGACGTCTACGTCATATTTGGGAACTACCCTGAAAATTTCATGACCCTGGCTTCAGCCGTTTGGTCTGTGGTCTGGTCAATGATAAGTCAGTAACGTAACTATTTTATATATATAGATTAAAGGTACTCATGATGGCTACAAATAATGCAAATCACAGTTTCACATAGAAACAGACATTTAGGAACAGTCTTCAAAAGTTATATATTATATATTTTTTTCCAAAAAAAATCTGCACCAAATAAAAAAAAAAAACATAAAAATAGAAGAAACGTCGGAAAGAAGTATTTTGTTATATTTTTTTATTAGATAACATTTTAAACCAAAAAAATGCTTATACACAAAAAATCTTTGGATGAATGTGGAAGATTTTTTAAATTAAAAAATGTTGTATTCAAGCCAAATAAAAAAATATTTCCTGTGTGCATTGGGGCATGCTGATTCATAAAATCAAAACAATTTTTTATGGATACTTTTTTTTACTAAAATCCAATTTTCGGCGAAGGTACCTTAAATATTTGAATTTTCATTTTTTTTTAAATCTATTTTTGCAGTCTCGAAAAATCGCAAAAAAATAGAAAAAGTCGGGAAAAACAAAATTTATGAACATTTATGAACAAAATTTATGAATAAATTAAAGAAGTTATGACCCTTATATAGAAGTAAGGGAATTTTAAAAAATCGTGTGTCACTTCTTTTTACGAAGTTTCTGCTTAAATCGATTTAGTCATGCGTGAAGACGACACGTCCTTCTGCAAGAATTTATCTGCATATATCCATAGATTTTCTTTAATTGTTTTCTCTATTAAAATGACAATTATTTTAATATATGAAATATTCTGTTATCTGTATTTGTAAAGAGACTTTTCGCGCTATTTAAACAAAAATTGAAAAAATATGATTTAAAAAATCTTTTTCGTTTACAAAAGGTATAGTAACTTCTACATTTATCCATAGATATTTATACACTCCACGAGAGTATTATGTATTTGTTTGTAACACCCAAAAGGAAGCGAAATAGACCCATTGTTAATTATACCGTTCGACTTAGAATCACTTTTTGTATCGAGTTAGCAATGTCCGTCTGTCCGTCCGTCCGTCCATCTATTCTTGTGGTCAAATTACAGTTCGCAATTGTAGCCAGAACCAATGGAAACTTTGCCCAACGAAGTTTTTCGGGATAAGGGCAAACGCTATTTAATTTTAAGAAAATTGGTTCAGATTTAGATGTAGCCCCCTTACGAATTTCACTCCCGATTTGACTCTTATCACTCTAGATACCACATATTTTAACAGATTATCTTCAAAATAGGCAAAACATCTTATATTTAAACTAGAAACACCTGTGGCAAAAATGTGTTAGATCGGTTCAGATTTATATATAGCTCCCATACAAATTTCGCTCCCAATTCAACGTTTTCCGCTCTAGAAACCACATATTTTATCAGATTGTCCTCAAATTTGGCAAAACATCTTATATTTAAACTAGGAAGACCTATGCTGAAAATAGGTCAGATCGGTTCATTCAAATTTCACTCCCGATTTGACTTTTGTCCAATCTATAAACCACATATTTTAACAGATATTCTTTAAATCCTGCTAAATATCGTATATGTTAACTAGAAACACTCATGTTGAAAATGGGTCAGATCGGTTCAGATTTATATATAGCTGTCATACAAAATTCGCTTCCGGCTTAACTTTTGTCCGCCCCAGAAACCACGTATTTTCACAGAATTTCTTCAAATTGAGCATAACACGTTATACTTGAACTGGAAGAGCCTATTGTGCAAGTGGGTCACTTTATTCCATGTTTGGATATGGCCCCGATACAAATATTATTCTCAATTTGACAAATTGAGTCAGGTCTATGATTAGGAAACATACAAAAATCCTTCACTTTATCACCTTTTCAACGAATTGAATTGTATTCGGATAGAAAGTGGAGTGTATCATGTATAGTCGGCCCGCCCGACTTTAGCTTTTCCTTACTTGTTTTCATATAAACCTTTTTCTTTGCTATTAAAAAAAATACAACAAAATACATTTTTCCTACTTTTTTCTATTTTTGTTTTTCGTAAAAACAATTGCAAAGTTTTTGGGGACTGTTTGTAATTCGCAACACTTCTAGACACCTTTAATTAAACATATAAGCGAACAGACCAATATATCCCAAATGAGAGTACAAACATAAAAGGTATCTACGATGAAAATTAAAAAAATATATCCATAAAATATTTGTTGTGTTGATTTTATTAATCAGTATGTCTCAATGTTCAAAAAGATAATAAAATATTTTTTTTCTTCTTCGTGAGCTTAAAAATATATCTGATTTCCAAATAAAAACAGATTAGAAAAGATATCAAAGTCGACATATAAATAAAGAAGACATACAAATTGGTATTGTACAGTAGTATTTCTTTAAAACGTAAAAATTGGTATGCATTTTTAAAGTAGTGCTCTTCCAATGATCATTCAGAATATATGTACAAACAACCTATTACAAAAAATCCAAAATGTGAATGTATTAGATTTTAAGTTAAAACATATTTTATATAGTTCAAAATCTGAATGTATTAAGTTAAAGTATGTGCTTGTATACCACAGAACCCACTGTTAGTAAACGGCCTGAGTTTGGGTACTTTAAATATATACCAAATATATTCAATCATATGGATTTACTTCATTTCCCTTTTAATATTGAGTCACTGTAACCACTGTTAGGGGGACACCCTAACATTTTATATATTAATCGGCTTGCAGATGGACGTGTGATCAAACATTTTCTTCTCTTTCAAACTTGCGACAAAGCCTACCATTTTTGGCCAACTCCTCCATGAACCGTGGGACGTATGATGAATATCGGTTGAATATCACTCATACGTTACCATGCACGGCAGTTGGTACAAAGATGCTTAAATGCAATAACTTTTTTTCTAGTAAACATTTTTGAGTTCTGTAAAAAATTAAAATTAGACAAGGACCAAAGGATTATTTTGAAGATGTCTACTTTTCGTATTTTTCGATTTTAAAGAAAAGTAAAATTTTTATTTTTTTATGTTTTTTAAAGATATTTATTACGCACAAAATTTTTTTCGATTTTTCGGATTTTGAAAAGAAGAACGTAATAGACGAAAGACTTTGTTTGTAATAAATATTTAATATAGAATTAAAAAATACAACTAAGCTAGCCGAATTTGTGGGCCATTGAGGTGAATTCAATTGATATTCATGTTTATGCGAACATTAAAACAAATTCAATGAATGAATTGCAACTGCACACCTGTGTGTAGTTTACCAATATTAAATCAAATTGTCTGTAAAATCAGGTCTTATTATAATAATGGCATATAAACTCCAATTTGGCTTGAGGATAAAGCAATTTTGCTCATATTTTTAGCTGCGTACTTACCTTTTTTAAAAGTTAATGAGAGTTAATTTCCAAGGCGTCTGAGATCATTTTGTTCACCATCATTAATGCTGGCCACATTTGTTAAGCTTTTATTATAAAGATCCTTGGCTGAACGAGTGAATTATACAAATTTCTATTTAAATGGAAAACAAGATGCCCTGAAAAGAAAGCGGTTTTCTATTTAGACCTATGAAGTGATGGGTTACAATTCCTATATTCAATAATGTTTATGTACAGGAAAGCGTAAAAACTGCTTTACTCGCAACTTAGCAAGAGTTTTGATGAACTCATCTTCTACAACATTAACAGAATGTGCCTTCTCCAGAATGTGTTTATTGAAATTCGCATTATTTTGGCTTCTATTTTTTACTTTTTGGCATGGAGACCTCAAAAAGGGTGTCAGATAGAACGAAAATGTGTACAACAATTGTAAATAATTAACCCTCTAGTTTCTTTAATTCTTTAAGTGCTCCATATAATGTTTAATCATTTTAAATTCAGATTGATTTGTAAACTATAGACAAAATGGAGTTTATTGACGTTTTTAGTTGCACATTCCCTCTTTTTGTTGCCCCTTCACACGGCTTCAAAATTCCAAAGGATATAATTTTCAAAAATTATTTTAGATATTTATTCGCACTCTATAATAGCGGTATATCTATGTCAAATTGTATTTAAATACTTAATTTGTAGTATCTAAGTGTATATATGTATATGTTTTTAGTCTGTAAGGATATTTGTATCTATAGACTTAATAATAAAAAAAAAATACTGGTATAATGACAATTGTAATTTCAAATAAAAATAGAAATACACAGTAATCGACTGTAGGTATTAAAAATAAAATAAAAGTCGATTGCATACACAGAGAAAAAAAAAACACCTATAACTGAGTGTATATTTGTTTGGCCAAATAAATGGTATGGCAATAAAATATG
Organism: Polietes domitor; assembly: GCA_947397865.1. Lineage (NCBI taxonomy): Eukaryota > Metazoa > Arthropoda > Insecta > Diptera > Muscidae > Polietes > Polietes domitor. Next base: position 20,108,398 of record OX377621.1, read on the forward strand.
ATCTCTTCACTCCAAATGCGCAAATTGTGTTTATTGATATCCAATCATTGATGTCCAATGAGTCAAAAATGATCCTCGGAAAATTGCGATAAAACCGCGTATTTACTTCCAGTTGATTCTGTGTCCACTGGACGAACTTGCGGCGCAAATTATGTTCATTCTACATAAATTCCTGCAAATGGCAAATCCAACTGGGCATAATTTATAATATCTTCCGAAAATAGGACCTTTAAAAAACAACTGATATAAGAGGCCAAACTACACTAAAATATATATTATTACTTTCGGAGCAAACACTTTTGCAGAAAAAATGTTTTTTTTTTATTTTTTTATTAACAAAACTACCACCGACATAAATATTAGAATTAAAAACAAGTAGGGAAAGGCTAAAGTGGGTCGGGACCGACTATATCCACTACAATTCAATTCGGTGAAAATCGTGAACGACATTTATATGGGAGCTATGTATAAATCTGAACCGATCTCATCCAGATTTAACATAGATGTTTCTAGTGTAAATAAAGGGTGATTTTTTAAGAGCTTGATAACTTTTTTAAAAAAAAACGCAAAAAATTTGCAAAATCTCATCGGTTCTTTATTTGAAACGTTAGATTGGTCCATGACATTTACTTTTTGAAGATAATTTCATTTAAATGTTGACCGCGGCTGCGTCTTAGGTGGTCCATTCGGAAAGTCCAATTTTGGGCAACTTTTTCGAGCATTTCGGCCGGAATAACCCGAATTTCTTCGGAAATGTTGTCTTCCAAAGCTGGAATAGTTGCTGGCTTATTTCTGTAGACTTTAGACTTGACGTAGCCCCACAAAAAATAGTCTAAAGGCGTCAAATCGCATGATCTTGGTGGCCAACTTACCGGTCCATTTCTTGAGATGAATTGTTCTCCGAAGTTTTCCCTCAAAATGGCCATAGAATCGCGAGCTGTGTGGCATGTAGCGCCATCTTGTTGAAACCACATGTCAACCAAGTTCAGTTCTTCCATTTTGGGCAAAAAAAAGTTGGATATCATCTCACGGTAGCGCTCACCATTCACAGTTACGTTACGATTCGCATCATCTTTGAAGAAGTACGGTCCAATGATGCCACCAGCCCATAAACCGCACCAAACTGTGACTTTTTCTGGATGCATTGGTAGCTCTTGCAATGCTTCTGGCTGATATTCACTCCAAAATCGACAATTCTGCCTATTTACGTACCCATTGAGCCAAAAATGAGCTTCGTCGCTGAACACAATTTCTTTCTTTCTGAACTTTCTTAACAGAGCACGCATTTTGATAATAAAATTCAATGATTTGCAAGCGTTGCTCGTTAGTAAGTCTATTCATGATGAAATGTCAAAGCATACTGAGCATCTTTCTCTTTGACACCATGTCTGAAATCCCACGTGATCTGTCAAATACTAATGCATGAAAATCCTAACCTCAAAAAAATCACTCTTTATAAGATGTCCCGCCGAATTTGAAGAAAATCGTTTAATGTATGTGGTTCAAATCGGAAGCGAAATTTGTATGGGAGCTATATCTAAATCTGAACCAATTTCACAAACTTTTAACCACAGATGTTTCTAATTGATCAAAATCGGTTTCTAGTGCAAAAAAATCAAATCGGGAGCCACAATTGTATCTGAGCCAATTTGACCTACATTCACCAGAAGTGTTTCTAGGGTGATTTTTTAAAAGCTATAGGAAAGTTTTTCAAAAAAAAAACACATAAAATTCAGAAAAATTCAGTAAATCTTTATTTGAATCGATAGTACGGTCCATATAATTTAATGTTTGAAGATTATTTCATGCAAATTGATGACCTTGACTGCGCCTCAAATGGTCCATCCGCTTAGTCCAATTTTGGCATTTGCACGTTTTTGAGTAACAGAGACTCAATTGCTGCGAACGGCGACGAATCGATAATTGATGGTCATCATTAACACTGGCCGATACAGCTGCGATATTTTCTTCAGTTCGCACTCTACGTAAGCGTGTTGGTGGTTTAATGTCCAACAATGATATATAAATATATAAATCTGAACCCTTGTGGCCCACTTTCGCCATAGATGTTTTTAGTTGAAATATGAGCTGGTTTGCCAAATTTGAAGAAAATCTGTTCAAATATGCTATATATATATATCTGAACCGATCTAGCTCATTTTCACCACAGTTGTTTCTAGTTGAATATAAGGTGTTACGCCAAATTTGAAGAAAATCTGTTAAAATATAAGGTTTCTAGGCCGGAAAATGTCAAATAGGGTGCGAAATTTGTATGGCGGCTATATCTGAATCTGAACTGATTTCACCAACATATGCTTCTAACTTAGGTATAAGTTGTTGTGCAAAATTTGATCAAAATCGCTTAAATTATGTGGCTTCTAGAGCAGGAAAATTCAAATCGGGAACAATATTTGTATGGGGGCTATATCTAAATCTGAACCGATTTGCTTCAAATTAAATAGCGTCCGTCCTTGACGTGCAAGAATCGGACAATAATTGCGACCTGTATCGTGATTACAAGAATAGATGGGCAGACAGCCAGACAGAGAGACGGACATGGCAAAATCGATTCAAAACGAGATTCTATGCCGATTAGTATAATAAACGATGGATCTATCTCGTTTCCTCTTGCGTGTTACAAACAAATGCACAAAGACATTTATACCCTAGACTCTGCGATGTAGGGTACACAAATAAATAGTTGTCATAGCTTTGAATCAAAATGCATATAAATACGGCACGTTGCGAAGAGCTATTTGAGAAGATTTGGATTATTAAGTTTTGAGAATATGAAAATGTTTTCGCTTCTCGTCACAAATCACAAACAAATCTATTGTTTTTATGGCTGATCTAAAAACAGCATTCGACAACGTCAAAACAAAACATTTTTTTGTTCGTAATAACTGAATGCATATTAATTGAGTTTCGCCATCTCCTGTGCAAAAAACACAAACACTCACAGAAAACAAAACAAGTTATTTGGAAAAAATCATTAGCTTTTGGGTTTTTTCATTTCATTCCATTTCATTTGAATAGCCTCATGAACCATCCCGGACGCAAGAGTCAGTCGTTTGTTTTATTTTTGTGTAAAACCTTCCCAATTCTATGGTACATGCAAACACAACATACACTTCCAACAATTCATAGCATTTCGCAACATTTCGCCTTTTGCGTTTTATTCGCGCTCTTTTTTCTCGATAGAAATGGCAGCAGAAAAAAAACAAAAACAAAATAACTCTATTAAAAACGATCGAAAGATTTATAGCATTCATTCGTACCGCAGCCGCACACTCACATACACACAGATAGACAGACACACACACACATGCACACACATAAATTTATTCGCAATTCACTTTTAGTTTCCGTTGGTTGTATTTTCCATTTCACTGATTTCGAAAGTAAACGTCCGTTGAAAACACAAAACAACAACAACAACAACAACGACGACGACGACAACACACCGCCAACATATCATGATGAGATTCATTCTATAGAGCGAATTGCAGCGTAGAGCATGGCATAGAAAACGACGACGAGAAGAAGAGGCAGAAGAAGCAGCAGAAGAAAAACACATACACACACACGAAAAAACATATAGTTGATCTTACACTACCCTACCTACCTACTGTGATGACAGTATGACACACAGAAAAAACTAAGATCAGATTTCAATTAAAAAATTCGTAGATTCAATTAAAAAGTTTATTGATTTCGGATCTATAAACAAAATTCATAAATTCAATTAAAAAAATTAATTGAAAAATTTCCAAAAAATTAATTTAAACAATTTAATTGCATTATCACATTGAATATGACCATTATTTTTTTCTTTTTAATTTATGTCTTTTACGCTATTTATATGAAAATTAAATAAATTCTTTCTTTTTTCAGACTGATCGATCAGATTCCTCAACATTTGGCCAAACAAAATCAACGGTGCAGCTCAGGAACTTATTTTGGAGTCATAATCTTAAAGAAACCAGTGGTCATTTTCAGAAGGTACGAAACCAAACACTTTATTATTTTATTTTTTATACACTCCACGAGAGTATTATGTCTTTGTGCAATTGTTTGTAACACCCAAAAGGAAGGGAAATAGACCCATTTTTAATTATACCGATCGGCTTAGAATCACTTTCTGAGTCGATTTAGCAATGTCCGTCCGTCTGTCCATCTATTGTTGTAATCACGATACAGGTCGTAATTGTAGCCAGAACCAAACGAATCTATGCACAACGAAGTTTTTCGCGACAATGACGAACGCTATTTAATTTGAAGAAAATCGGTTCAGATTTACATATAGCCCCCATACGAATTTCATTCCCGATTTGACCCTTTTTACTCTAGATACCACATACCTCTAGAAACATCTGCGGTAAAAATGTGTTAGATCGGTGCAGATTTATATATAGCTCCCATACAAATTTCGCTCCCAATTTGAATTTTTCCGCTCCAGAATCCACATATTTTAACAGATTTTCTTCAAAATTGTCAAAACACCTTATATTTCAAGTGGAAACACCTGTGGTAAAAATATGTTAGATCGGTTCAGATTTATATATAGCTCCCATACAAATTTCACTCCCAATTTGAATTTTTCCGCTCTAGAATCCACATATTTTAACAGATTTTCTTCAAAATTATCAAAACGCCATATATTTCAACTGGAAACACCTGTGGTAATAATGTGTTAGATCGGTTCAGATTTATATATAGCTCCCATACAAATTTCGCTCCCAATTTGAATTTTTTTAACAGATTTTCATCAAAAATTAGCAAAACATCATATATTTAAACTAGGTACACCTATGGTGAAAATGGGTCACATCGGTTCAGATTTACATATAGCTCTCATACAAATTTCGTTCCCCCAGAAACCGTGTATTTTCAGAGAATTTCTTAAAATTGAGCATAACACGTTATACTTCAACTAGAATAACTTATTCTGAAAGTTAGTCACTTCATTCCATGTTTGTATATAGCCCCGATACAAATATTATTCTCGATTTGACAAATTGGAACAGGTCATATTGGCCTGTGAATAGGAAACATACAAAAAATTTTCCCATTTTCACTTTTTTACTGAATTGAATTGTATTCCGATTAGGGTTTGGGGTTTCCCGGACTTTTTTCATTTCCCGGGAAAACGGGAATGAAAAATTTCATTTCCGGGAATTTCCGGGAAACAGTAATTTATTTATAGGTATGTTCAATATGGTTTCAAATATCAACATTTAATAACTGGTGTGTTTTTTTTTTCAATACTGTCATATTAGAAATTAAAATCGAATGTTATTGTCAAAATATTTTACAAATAATTTTTCATTTTACAAATATTTTACTCTACACCTTTTCAAGATTATATTCGGAACATACAAATTTATATTGAGAAATGTAAATTCATATTAGGGACATATAAATTCATAATGGGTAATGTAAATTTATAATAAGAACATTTTAATTCATAATGAGATATATAAATCATAATTCATTGAGAACAATTAATTCATAATAGGAACATACCATTTCATAATGAAATATACAAGTTTGTAATCAGAAAATCCAAATTCATAAACAGAAAATACGTTTTCATATTCAGAAAATATGAATTCATAATGAGAAAATATAAAATCATAAAAAATGTAAATTTATAATGAGTACATTGATAAAATATGTGTTTCTACGAAAATATCCATAGAAAAACGTACATACACAGCTTCGATTATAAATTTTACAGTTCCTGATTATGAATTTATATTTTATGAATATATATTCCTGAATAAGAATTTATATTTTCTCATTTTGTATTTATATATCTCATTATCAATTTGTATGTTCTTATTATGAATTTATATTTCTTAATATGAATTTACATTTCACGTTACGAATTTACAGTGCTGATTATGAATTATAATGCTCCTATTATTACATCCTATTATTAACTTACATATTCCGATTATAAATTACATTTTCTCATTCTAAACTTGAAAAGTTGTAGACTAATCGTCAGAATTGGACATTTATATCGCAGGTAGAAGTGACTGGCACCTACACTAGATTCAAAATTGAAAACGATTAAGGAAACAAATAACTCATATGACGCATATGATACATTTAATTTAGAATATTCATTCGTCTGGAGACAAAAATATTTTATAGAAACAGGGGGGAATATTCTAAACTGTAAAAACAATAGAAACATAAAAAATGAATATTAATTTAATAAATTCATAAAAAATAAAAATATTGAAATAGTCCAGTCATTAATTCTAACAAAGGGCCATTTAAATACACCGTAGCATATATTTATATACCTATTAGATTTCTCTTGAAAGTTTCCAGGCGAACAACTTTTATTGTATTCCTATTTTTAGACCATTTCTTTCTGGCTACATATGTAAAGTAAATTGTTCTTGAAGAAGATATTCGATTATTCTAGGAAAACAAGAAAAATTACTTTATGTAAGCCTTAGTATTGTCGGCATGATATTATATGGCTATTTAGCGAATTTAAAAAGTTTTGTTTGTAGTAATATAATATAAACAAATAGTCAACAAATACTCATTATTGACAGTAATGTAAATACATATATGAATTTGAAATACATCTAAAAATTCCAATTTATATAGTAACATTAAATTATTGATCAACATAATAAATAAATTATTTTTTTAATATTTCCCGTATTCCCGGGAAATTGAAATTTTTTCCCGGAAATTCCCGGAAAAAATTGGGCGGGAATTCCCGGACCCCAAACCCTAATTCCGATAGAAAGTGGAGTGTATCATATAGTCGGCCCCGCCCGACTTTAGCCTTTCCTTACTTGTTTTTTGTATGTGTATTTTTTTATGTTGCATTTTTGTCCAAATTTTATCTCTGATTTAATAGACCCTTGAAAGCACCTTAAATGTTTGGTGGTTTTGAATCTTGTCTTAGAGTTACTTATAACTTATTGGTGGAATTATTGGATCTTTGTAGTAATATTTTTGTGTTTTTTTTTTTTTCATAGTGACAACTGAAAATTTGTTATAAAAAATAAATAGCGGCAGTCAATACCTTTCGAATGATGAACATCAGAAGGAATCAGTGACGTCATTTTTCTTCCGATATTTATCATTCGAAATGTATTGATTCCTTCTATTTATTTTCCATAACAACTTTTACAAAATGTTTCCAAGAAATATTAGGTCAATATAAACGTCCAATAACACGACCAATGAGTTACTCTAAGACAAGAATACAAAATTTTATTTAAAGTTCTTCCAGGTAGTATTAATTCAGGAAAAAATGAACAAAAAGGCAACATTAAAAAATGACACGGGAAAAAGTGATTTTTAGAGGTGTTTTAGCTCACAGATGGCCTTATCCAGTGACAAAATATGTTGCAGATCATCATTAAACAATTCAATCTTCACCCATCCTATTATACATATATAGTTTATGCAGTTTAGCATTCGTAGATCTGTAAGTGGAGGAGTTAAAGCAGAATTCTTGAACTCGATAAAGT